>JARHVA010001270.1:2360000-2402500 GCA_037957365.1 Torreya grandis
CAATTAAAGCCTTGTCTCCATAGGTGTAACATTAGGTTTATTATCCATCATTCAAAATTTATTGAGTGTTATCTTAGAATATTTAATTTGGGACACAAATATGTGGTGATCCATTTTCCATACTTATTTTCTAATACAATAGTGTATAAGATCAAGATTTGTCATGTCAAATGATTGGTTGAGATTTTTTTTAGTGGCATCAATAATCTTCACCAAACTACCAATGATGACTAGATCATTGACATATAAAACAACAATCATAATCTCCACCCCCCATGTTATTTGAGGTAGAGATTTTAATCATAAGTATTCCTATATAATACATGTTGAATAATATACTCATAATTTTTTATATACCAAGCTCAAGGAGCAAGTTTGAGACCATATAAATATTTTATGAGTCTACACAAATTTTCTTCTTTTCTAGGTGTGAAAAAGACCTTCTAGTTTTGTCATGTCAAATTCTTCTTGTAGATATCCATTTAGAAAGGCACTTTTAGCCTCTATTTGGTGAACTATCCATCTAAACTATGAAACTAGAGAAAATATCATTCTAATAGTCTTGATCTAAACTATGGGAGAAAAAGACTCCTCATAGTTGATTCCTTCTTTCTAAGCATACCCTTTTTATATGAGTTGCAACTTGTGTTTGTAAATACCTTTTTTTTTTTTTTAAACACATTTACAAATGATTGGCTTGTTCCCTTATGGATGATATTTAAGTTGTCATGTGTAATGTTTTATCAATGATTAAAATTATGTATTTATGACATCCTTCTAAGGTTTTGACTCTAGGGATTATTAAATTGTATAGGGCTCAATTGAATCAACAAATATGCTCATTATTACCAAATTAACCTCTTATCAAGTCATGTTATGAGTCTTTGGTCTAGTGGTAGATGTGTTTGGAACTCTATTTAGTTATTTATATCATATTTTACTTGTATAAAATTTAGGCATACATTTAATTATTCTTTTGGGTATACCTATAATACTGACTGATCATCCCCATCATCTTTTTCACTATCAGTGATTTCATGGCCTTATGAACTATATACATGTCTAATTTTAAAATCAAGTGAGTGTGTGGTTGGAGAATTATAGTTACCTTTCTCATCAAACTCAACATCCTTGCTTATATATGTTTTCCTTATTTTAGATCCATAATTATATATGCCAATGGATATTCATTATACCCTAAGAATATGTAACTTATAAATTTGTTATCTATTTTCTTTCTCTTCTTTTTAGGAACATGCATGTATGCCTTAAATCTAAAAAAATGAAGATGAGTGATGGAAGGTTTATTCCTTATCCATTAGTCTTTCGGAGTCATATTATCAAGAGTTATAGTAGGTGACTTGTTCAACAAATATACTATTTTTCTTACTACTTCTACCCAACATGTACATGTCAAACTTGAATCCTTAATAATGTAATACACTATTTACATTCCATAATTCTAAAACACCGTTATACTAGGGAGTGTCTGGTGGATTTGTGGATTTATCTATTAGTGAATACCATGTTATTTAAAATAAGTAGGAAATGTTTTACTGGTGTATTCTTCACCTCAATTTGAGTGAAGAACTTTGATTTTATGGCTATATTCTATTTCCATAGTAGTTTTGAAGTCTTTAAAAGTGTTGAAGGCTTGGTATTTGGTCTTTAAATAGTATACCCACATTTTGTATGAGTAGTCATCAACAAAGAACATAAAATAATGAAATTCATGATGACTAGGTCTCATTGCTACACATAGATCAGTTTTTACTAGATCAAATTTTCTAGATGCTATATAATATTTTTTATGAAATGATGCTCTATGTTGTTTCCCTAATAGATAACTTAAGTAGATATATGTATATTAATTCAATTGAGGAAGTACTCATACTATATTAATTTGGCTTATGGAAACCAAGTATCCAAAACTCACATGCCTATATATATGATGCCATAAATTTATTGAGTTTATATCCTTGGAAATGAGGGATTGATTGCTTGTCTAAACAAAGTCAAGTTGAAACATCTTCCCAAATCTAGATTTTTGTGTAAAAAAATTTGAGTGTTTAGAATTGTCTTTGATCAGACATATATTTTTACTACCTTTTCAATCAAAATCAACCTTTAGGTTTTACTCAAGAAATTCACCAACAAAGAGTAGATTATTAGTGAGTCCTAAGACATATGATATAATACAAGCATGTTGTCTAACTGGTAAGGATATGTTACCAATGCCTTGGAAATGATAGGATGAATCATCACCTAAAGAGACATGATTTTATGAGATGTCTCATTCAATTTTAGATCCAATAATGTCTTCTAGTCATGTGTCGAGTTACACCAATTTTGACATACCAGATATAACTTTGGGAAGTTGACTCTTCATGAGACTATGTAGCATATAAGAAGTCCTAATCAATGTGAGTAGCTTCTTGTTGAATAATGTTTCATTACTAATGTGGATTATTTTTATAATTTCCCTTTTTATAACCTTGTCCTTTGTGTGTATGCAATGCTTGTTGGTTATTGGGTTTCATGGTGATAGAGGAACCATATGTGAAAGAATTATACTAATAACCCTTTAGGTCATGGTATATCATGGATTTTGTTGATGACATTGCTTGTGGGTTTGTTTAGAATACTTTATTTCTCTCAATTTTTTGTTTATGGGAGGCAAGAACCTGATCTTTTGATTCTTCTTTTTCTACATCCATGGACTCTTCATGTTATAACATACTAACCAATATTTTAAAGGATGGTTTTTATTCCATAACATTCAATTTAATCATGAATATCATGTATGAGGGTGGAAATGCTCTCAATAAAATAGGTAAAAGAGAGGTATCTATCACTTTATCACCCAATGAATATCAAGTAACTCATCTTAGAAAAACTTACACTTTTTCACCAAACTTCAATTTGAGTGAATGAAGCTAACTCGGTAGATGGAGAATTGTGATTTCATTTTTGTCCTAATAAATTGTTTAAATATTATCCCAAACTTCCTTATTTATTTTAGCCTCACATATATGGGGTTAAACCTCATCTAATACCAAAAACATTATAATAAATTTAGCCTTCTATTTTTAATTATCAAACTTACTATGTTGATCAATGTCATATGTATGTCGAGTGAATGTGCCACTAAAAATAGGCCAAATGTTATCAAATTATAGATGTGTTTTGATCTTAGTTTTCCAAGCAACACAGTTATCACCATACAAAAGCTATGAGTCTAGAAAAAATAATTTTGGGCCATTTCTAGCCATTGTGAATAATCTTAAGTTTTTGGAAAAAGGTGATGGATTCATTCCTTAACACTCCAAGTATAAATGTATACCTTTATATATATTTTTAGACTGATATATTAAACCTTTATATATACATACCATTCTTATATACTTTTTGGTACATGGAAGAAGCTCACCCTTTCTATATACCTAGTGTTATGCGAAAGAGGTATTGACATACATGAAAGAGTATTGTACATGGTACCTAAATAGTACTAAAATGGGTTCATATAATCATTATCACTCACTTATATTGAATTATACATATGTGGGTGTAACTCCTCCCTATATACATAGAATTTCCACTTGTCAAGATTTATGCCTTTCAATTGGATCAAATGGGTAATGAAAGGATGGATAAGTGAACTCATTTAACCTTATTTCTCCCTAAAGGCTTATAGGGAAAATGATAATACATAATTTTTAAATCTATATTGGGCTATGTATGTTGTACCTCAAGCACAATGGCATTGCCTATAAACATGAGCCAAAAGTATCACTTACACCAAATGCTACAATTTATGTAAAAATCATTATTTTATTTGTTTTATAGTTTCATTTTTTTTCCAAAAATAGAGATATTAAAATGATTTGAAAATGAAAAATTATAATTTACATAAAAATATCATTCCATCTAGGAGAAAAGAAAATACCCCCCATTTTACAATTTTCAAAACAATTGTCCCCTCATTTACTTTTATAGATAATTTTCAATTTTTATTGAAAAATAGTACCCCAATTTTTATGTTTACAATATCACAATATTTTTTTTTTATCAAGTTTCTCCACTTGTAAAAAATAACCCCCCCACCCACTAATAAAAATAATATGTGTTTTTGAGCTCTTGACCTATGATTAGATGAAAGGTTTACACAAAAACATATAGCCAGTTTAGCTATGTATCACTTCAAATATCTAAGTGAACAAAATTTGATTTAAAGTTTTTAATATGAAACTTTTAATTCTAAAATAAAAGGAAACCACCAACCTTAGAGATCAAGGATTTAAGTTAGGTGGTTTAGAAGATGACACTTTTAGTTGTGCTTTACAATTAGAGTTTGTGTGGATTGATGGATATAAATATGTTATAAATCTTCTAGAAAAAAATCCACTTATCACCCTCCACTTCACTCATCATATAGTTTTAATAACAATATTGTCTCAAAAATACATTGATTAAATTTCAAAACTCATAGAGTCAAATGAAAATTACAACTATAAATACATTGGTATTTGAATTAATGTTAAATCTCATAGATTCTTAAAAATATGTTGATTATTTCAATGCTTAGGTTAAATTGTGTAACACTCAAAGTGAATACTTTAATGCTCAACCTAAAAGTTTCAACACTCAATCTTGAGGATTTATTCCATATGGAAAGGTATATGTTAGTTTGGTCAGGCAAATCCATCCAAAGACATTTGTTAATGCATGTACTACACCTTAGTTCAATAATTATATTAATGCAATAATTAATTGCAATAAAAATATAAATAGGGACTGTTTAAGAGTGCATAGGATCCTCCTAGGGCTAGAGAACTTCTTTTGGTACAAAATGTAAATATTTAATATATATTATTTAGGTAATGTATTCAAAGTTACAATGATTTAATTATATCATTTCATATGCTCATAATAGGATAACAACTTATCCCCAAGAGCTATCTTGAGTGGATAGGATCAATGAATTTAGTCACCTAGGTCTCAAGTTTAATTCCTATCGGACACCCTTATGATGCATCATGGTTTAGGGGTAGATGTTAGCCCAAAGAACTAGGGGTAAGTCACATTTTGTTAATGGAGGGTGTTTCCAAACAAGATTTCACTTTTCACATTCAAGAAAAGAAAATGAGAAACTAAGAAGAAAGGATGAGGGTTTGTACGTACACAGATTGTGGACTTACACACCAGATTCAGACGATAGCAGGAACTCCTCTTTAGTTGTGGAGGATGACACCTGAAAGAGAAAGAGACTAAAACACAAAAAATGTTAGATGACAAGAAAGTGGACTGCCAAGCAAAAGCTTGGTCTTAGAAGCGTAAAGACTTCTTAGAGGATTACAATCCACTATTAAAAATAGAATGTTGATAGAAATAGAAATGATAAAAGACTAAATGAAAGAAACTAAAAGCAAAAGCGTACCTGATATGCAACAGTCTGCTTTACACAATCACCGATGTCAGTGGTATTGCTGGCATCGGTTAATGAAAGTCACTGATGTCGGTTAGGCTGCTGACGTCGATAGGGGAAATGGTCGAGGTCAGTCAGGGTAATGGTCAGGGATGAGTTTCAGGTCTGGTTTTGGTCTATAGAGTAGTCTAAGAGGTCATTTGAGGGTCTAAAAGTCTATTTGGGAGTTAGAGGGACTGTTTGGAGGTCTGAGGGACTATTTTGGGTTCTGAGGGATAGAGAATATTATTTGGGAATGGACTGAATGGGTGACAGAGGTAAAACAGGGAAGACAGGGAGACAGGGATCTGAGAAGGATTTTTAGCCTCTCAAGGAAGGACAAGGAAGGTTGTGGACAGTGGGCTAGATTAGTAGATAAATTCAAATAAGAAATGAAATGAAAACAAGGAAAGTGCTTACCTCCTGCTTGCTGAAGGAAGAATGGAAGAACCCTGTTGTTGGAGCTGTTGAAGGACCTATAAATGCCAAGAGCCTAGAGCTATTTTTACAGAGTGCCTGTAGCTACTAATGCTTATTATGCGAGAGGGAGAGAGAGAGAAATAGAATGCCAAGCGCTAAAAGAGTTCACATTTGTAGGGGGGAGAATAGTTTTAGAAATGTAGTTTTAATGTTAACCGACGCTGGTAGGACCGTCGACATCAGCCGAATAATGACCGACGTCAGCGGCAGAAGAATGGGGACAGAGGCTAAAATTAGCCTCTGTTCATTCTTGCACACTGCCAGGGTTAAAATGGTCATGAGGGGTTTAAATGGCCGCGAGAGGAATGATTAAGAGAGGATTTGGGCAATTAAAGCTAGGAATGAGGTGGGGGCACCCAAGGAGGAGAATCCAAGGTGGCATGGGTGAGGTGAAAAGGGGACAATTAAAATATTTGATTTATTTTAATTTAAAATTGAGGGGGCTTAGGAAAAGTGTTAGGAAATGGACCAAGGGGACCAAGGGGGGAGGACAACCAAGGGGTAGACACAATTTTGGTGTCTACATTTGCCCCTTTTTGTCTTGTTGGTTGTTCTTGATGAACTGCAAGACAAAAATAGGAGTTGGTTGCCCCAGGTATGGGATGAGGTGTTCCCCCCTCAAAGTAGGAGTCGAGGGAAGGGAACCTAAGATCGAGTGTTGATTTGATAGAGAGATGGATAGAGAGGGTGAAGAGCGAGTGTGAATGCTGTAAAGGTTGGGATTGCACATTACCACACCACGTGATGGTCAGGTCAAATTGTCACAGGTCAAGGTCAAGGAGTACCAAAATTGAAATAACCAGGCCCCAGCATTTGGTCATAGCTAATCGGGTTATTCAATCTAAGCTGAAGCTCCAATAGTCATCGCATTCCAGGTATCTCAGGCTCAGGAAGTGCTCTTGGAAACATGAAAATGTCACAAGTAGTGGGGATCAACCGGCTTACGATCCTATACTTGTGAATATCATAAATAGTCTATGCACAATTTTGCTAACCATTCGTGAAGTAGCATACATACAAAAATAACCAAGGCAACGTTTGTCTTGGAAGTGGTTAGAGTCTGAGGAGATAGTCATGATCTCCAAGGTCTGGGGG
Source organism: Torreya grandis (assembly GCA_037957365.1). Classification (NCBI taxonomy): domain Eukaryota; kingdom Viridiplantae; phylum Streptophyta; class Pinopsida; order Cupressales; family Taxaceae; genus Torreya; species Torreya grandis. Next base: position 2,367,040 of record JARHVA010001270.1, read on the forward strand.
TTGAGGTGGGTGGAGGCAAAAGTGATCTCAAGTGTGCCCCAGGAGGCTAAGATGACTTCTACGGTGAACGCTGACTAATTGGGGCATGATTTTAGGCAATGAGGGGGTTTGAAGGCCGCTGACTCTGGTGATAAAACTGGCGTTGGTGGGAATAAGGGACTGAGGTCGACAGAAATAGGCTGACGTTAGCAGACTAGGGCATGAAGATGCCGACGTCAGTGGCCTACCAAATCTGACAAAATTGGATTGGCGGCCCTCCAAAAGTCATTTTCTACTTGTTGACTGAGAGAAAAAAGAGCTCTAGAGTTGATTGAGTGAAAGTGACCTAGAGTTGACCAAGTGAGCGGGGTGAGGTGGCAGATAGGCATTGGTGGAGAGAGGGAGCGAGTTGGAGAGTGATAGGAGGTTGTAGAGGCATTTGTGGGCTAGGTGAAGTGTGAGGGTAGAGAGACATAGCGGAGATGGTAGAGGGGAGTAAAGGACCCACAAGAGGTCCACCACCAGTGGCACCTATTGTGCCACCACACTGACAATGCTAAGATGAGGTACGAGGCCCCAATGAGCTCAATTGGTTAATTTTAGTTTTGATTTGGTTTTTGAAATTTGCATGTGTTTAGCTAGAAATCGAGGGGGAGGGATAGGTAGGAGGGTGGGAAGGGTAGGTAGGTTAGGTTAGGGTGTTTTAGGAAGGTTTTAGGGGGTTAAAGGGTGGTCAAAGGGGAATCCATAATTTTTAGGGCTCACACCATTCAGCTCTAGTGCCAAACCAGTCGCTGACATCGATAGGTTTGCTAGCATCAGCTGACTAGTGACCACCGTCAGTCACTTTCCTACCGGTGTCAGTCACTATGTGACTGATGTTGGTTAGGTAAGTGCCATTGTCAGCATGCAAATTAATGTTAGTGGTTGCCTGGTCTGAGAGAGTTTAGAAAATTGCCAAGTCAAGGGGTCAAAGCTGCGCTAAGGGCTTCCCAGGTGTCAGGATAGCCATAGACGATCAGGTAGAAGGTCAAGTAAATAGATGAAAGGGAAAATAGGTGAGCTAGGTCTCATAAAAGGAAAAAGAGTCATGGGGATTGGTAGTCATGTTAACATGGGTTTGACTATTGGATGAAGGTGAGGTAGACGCTGATGCTGTAGGATCAGTTGCCGACATTATTGACGTGGATGTGTCAGGACATCACTAGAGAGGAGTGGGCTCATATGAACATAGTGGGACTTGGCAGGCTACGGCAATACTGTCAAGTGGTGAGGGACGTGAGCTTTATGGTGGCTCTGATTGAGTGGTGGGATCATTCCACCAACACCTTCCACTTGCCAATAGGGGAGATGATAGTGACAGTCGAGGATGTGTACCAGATTTTGTAGTTGCTGATACATGGAGTAGACCTATATGCGTGCTCGAGAGAGGCACATGATATACACATGGTTACATTATTTGGTGAGCATGCAGCTGAGGTGAGTTATCACTCAGCCAGTTTTGCATATGATCCATTGTATGCAGTAGATGAGGATGCGCATCGGCTGGCCATCTTGATGATGATTGGTATCACGGTCTACACATTGCTAGATGTAGAGGGAGGTAGGTTTCTGATTGCTATGACCAGAGTTTTGATGGACATGATAGAGTAGTAGATAGTGTTTGCCTAGGCACCCATCTTTTTGGCCTAGGTATACAGAGAGTTGTGGGGGATCAGTTGGCGGTGGCAGTATAGTTTGTGTGTGGGCCACCTCCTACACTGCTAAGCATATGAGCATGTTGTGGTTACCCAACCTCTCGGCCTCCCAGTGGCGATTCAGGATGGCTTCAGGGTTGGCTTCAGGCAATGGCATGAGGTTATGGCATAGGCATAGATGGACAGAGTGGTCAGAGACATTGACCACTATAGAGGGGTATTGGAGGCCCTGATCCCAGTATATATCATCTGGAGACCGTACTTGGTGTATCTAGCATTCAGAGACTAGGGAGAGCAATTGGTTGGGGTATAGAGCTTGAGATGGTTTAGGGGGAGATGAGTTGGCGAGCTTGAGAGGGTGCCAATGGAGAGAGTGCGGTGCCAGTTTGGGCTGCTTCAGGATGTGCCGCCCACCTTCCCACTATATAGACAGGATGACATTGAGGTGCCACTCCCATTGCTAGAGGAAATAGAGGGACCAAATTTTGAGGAGCTACCAACAGGCCCTAGGATAGCAGATCTAGGATGCATAGAGGCCTACATAGCATGGTGGGTAGGAGAGTATGCAGGGATATAGGCAGGACCACAGCTTGATCTACAGGCAGTGATTAGGGAGTGAGATACGGTGAGGTAGGAGAGGGATACTACCAGACAGGAGAGGGATGCTACCATCCAGGAGAGGGATGTAGCACAAGGATGAGTGACCATTTTGGAGAGCTAGGTCACAAGATTATAGGGGGAGATGGTAAGGTTGATAGGTCGAGTGGCTGCTTTGATAGGATAGGTCACTATTTTGTAGGGTCAATTGGCTGCAACCCAGACACCAGCTTTGGTAGGATAGGTTTTGGGAGGATAGGGCCCAATGCACCATCCACCTTAGCAGCTAGTCCAACAACCCACACAATTAGTGTCAGTGCAGCCAGGGTTTTCATAGCCACAGGGTTCAGTGCAGGGCACAGCAGTAGGTTTGATGGGTCCATCACAGATTGTATCTATAGTTAGATACAATGATGCGCTAGATGAGATCATGTATTAAGAGGGGGCCATTAGGGGGTTCCCTTAGATATAGTGATACTCTGAGATGAGGGCAAAGCTGAGCTGGCAGTGGTCTATGTCACGGGCGACTGCTATAGATTCGCACAGATAGTGTAGATCAGAGGGAGGAGAGGATACAACATCTTCTCGGCCACCGCCACCACCACCACAGCCATAGCCTTGAGGGTAGATTTGGATATGATGTATATACTGGCCTGCGAGCTGTCGATGTGAGATGTATTTGATTTTTTGAGAGAGAGATGCACAGATTGTGTGATTGTATAAAACTTTGAGATATATATGATGATCATTTTGAGCATTGACATGAGTTATGGATGTGCTATGTTATTTTGATTTGATGCATGTTTTGATATTATGTTTATGATGACTAATGTGATGATGATAATGTTATGGTTAATGATTATGATGATGATGCTTTGATTTTGTTAATGATTATGAAAATATGTGATTGTTTGTGATGTGATTGGCAAGTGATGAAAGAATGTGATAGAAGAAATGTGATGAAGGAATGGTTGAGCTAACCCCAGAAGACCCCATGTCAACTGAGTGCTACCTACATAGCCCCTGTCCTAAGGGCCTTAGGCCAATGTATTTCTCCCCAAAGGGAGGAAGGGTTAAAGTGGTCGATGGTCTTGGATGAGGTTAATTCATGGTCAAAGGTAAGATAGTTTGTCCATCAGATAGATGAACAAATGAGGGTGGTCGAGCTAACCCTAGGAGACAGTCGTGTCATCTGAGTGCAACCTACATAGCCCTGGTCTTAGGGCCTTAGACCAATGTAGTTCAGATGAAGAGTCAAAGTGGTCGATGATTGGTTTTGGTCATGATGAAATGATGAAGGATAAGAAGATGTTACAGCCTTTTCCAAATGGTGTATTCTGTAACATTGGTCGGGGCTTTTCATCCCTAGCAACTATCCATATTAGGTGATGGATGTTTGCTAAAAATGAAATGAGTCTATTTATGCTTCAGCAAGTAATGGTTTATGCTTGACATAAATTGTGTAGTCCATAGTCTCCATGTGTATTGGTGTCCATAGAAACTAGTGTGAATAGGCTATGTGAGTGGTCTGAAAAAGTGTTGAGTTGATTGGGTTTGACAAGTAATGAATTTTGAATGTGACCAAAGTGTAAAGAAAGTGAAAGGCATAATCACCCTTTCATTGATAAGGACCAGAAGGATAGCATAGATAGGGGTTGTTAGAACCAAGAGCCCCATTCATACATTACGTCATTGACCATGGGTTGTGTTAGAGTGGTAATCAAATCACTTTGACATTAAAGTGAGCTCAAAGTCCCTTGAGTAGGTGTTATGATAGGTGAGGATAGGGTAACCCATTTTAGAGCAGAGATAACCTTGCCCTTTTTTATAGGAGACCCTGAGACAACTACAAGCCAAGTCTATGGCCCTTTTTTTTTTTTGGCGTAGACTGATCAATGCGGGAAGTCTACATAGAGATGTCATTTTGTTTTGTGGTCATTTTTGAATCTAATCAATGTGGGAAGCTTCTAAAAGAGTGTTATTTATAGCAAGATTTAGTCATAACCATCCTTTGAGGGAGTGGTCTATATGTTTGCTTTATATATATGAGGGCTTTGAATAGTTGTCCTTCGAGGGAGCAGTCTATTAGCTACAACAATGATAGTACAGTTGTCCTTCGAGGGAGTAGTCTACTTTTTGATTTTGTAACCTTGGATATTTTGACATCTTGATTATTATTATTATTTTTTTGACAGAATTTTGAGTCATGGACAAGACTATAGAAGTTCAAGGGCTCCCTTTTATTAGGACAAAGCATCGATGCTGTATAAAAGGGTTATAGAGGATTTGTTTAGGGGAATAGGGTTGAAAGGAATGAGGATTAAGAGGACAGGGATTGCTCAAGGGATGAGCTCAAGTTAAATGTCAAGAGGATGAGTACTCGACTAATAGTAGAATGGTCACAGATGCAATGCATTAAGAGGCTCAGGTTCTAGCCATCCATCATCGAGAGGACAGATGATAAGTCCCTGACCCATACTTGTGCATGATGATGAAAGGTCTGAGCCAATTAGGGGAAAACTTTCCTTGTTTACTTTGCTCCATATTGGTCACATGTTAATTTTCTTTGAGGATGAGGTATTCGATGTTGAAATCTCGTTCTCACAAATTTTTGTCATAGGCTTGCTTGATGTGATTTTGATAGACATGGAGATGGTTGAGGGCAGTAAGACGACGTTCTTCAAGTAACTCAAGTTGAGCTAAGTGATCTTGAAAAAAGTCATCATTAGAAAGAATGTCATGCAGAGAGATGCAGAGAGACGAGATCTGTACTTCAAGAGGTAGGATAGCCTCTGTTCCATACACTAGAGAGAAAGGGGTAGCACCCATAGAGGTTCAGATGTTAGTGCGGTAGGCCCAAAAAAGTGAAGGGAATGTGAATGTGTCAATACCTTCCAGTGTCGTTGACCACCTTCATGAGAATTTTAGTTAAGATTTTTTTGGAAGCCTCAGCCTGCCCATTTGCTTGTGGGTAGTAAGGCAAAGAGAAGCTGAGTTTGATGCCAAATGAGTCACAGAGTTTTTGGATGGTTTTGTTTTTGAATGACTTGCCGTTATCAGTGATGATTTTGTGAGGAACACCAAAATGATAGATGATGTGGGTGCTGATGAAGTTGACAATTTTGTTAGCTTTTGTGGAGATGAGAGGAATGGCTTCCACCTATTTAGTGAAATACTCAGTGGTGGTGATAATGGATTGATGACGAAGAGATGAGTGAGGGTTAATATCACCAATGAGATCTAAGCCCCACTATGAAAAAGGCCAAAAATATTGAATGGCTTGTAAGGCATGGCTAGGGAGATGGAGCAAGTTAGCATGCTATTGACACTTGATGCAACACCGAACATAGTCACTACAGTCTTGATGAAGAGTGGGCCAAAAAAAACCTAGGCAAAGGATGCGCTTGGCAACCAAGTTCCCACTGAAGTGTCCACCACAAATCTTGTCATGGACTTGTTTAATGGCATGAGACGCTTTAGTGGAGGTTAGACAGTGAAGAAGGAGGCCGTCGAAGCCTCGCTTATAGAGAAGACCCCCTAACATGGTATAGTGAGCCATGCATTTGATGAAAGCTTGCCACGCATTACTAGAGAGATTGGGAAGAATGACAGAATGAGATAAGTAGTCCACAAGTTGCTTATACCAATCATCTCATGGACTAGAGTCTATGGTGTTGACATGGTTGATGTTAGTAGAAATGTATGAAGGTAGCGGTACATGGTGCACCATGACAAAAAGTCTATATGAAGATGATGAAGATGGGATATGCAAGGTGAGAGAAGCCATGGTGTTCGCAAACTTATTCATGGATCGAGGAACAGTCTGCAAGAGGTAATGGTCAAAAGAGGCTAGAAGAGTGCCAGAACAGTTTTTGTACCTTTGTAAAATTTCATTTTTACAGAGGTATGAACCATTGATCTGATTGATGACAAGTTGTGAGTTGCTGAAGATGTTGATAGACTTGATGCTGAGGGAAAGGGTGGTTTGAAGTCCCAATATTAAGGCTTTGTATTCAGCCATATTATTGGTATAATCAAAGTCGAGCTTGAAAGACAGAGGCATGGGCTCACCTTCGAGTGGGATGAGAATGACTCCCGCACCCCCACTGAGTTGACATTTGGAGCCATCGAAGAACATGGTCATTTGATAGACGATGTCATCAGTGGAAAGCATGGTGATAGACTCGTCAGGAAACTTGCACTGAGAAGGTTGATTGTCAGGAAGAGGGGCATCTGCCAGTTGGTTAGTGACGGTTTGCCCCTTGATAGATTTCTGCTAGATTAACTCAAGGTGAAACTCAACAAGTAGCATGAGCCATCGAGCCATACGTTGATTTTGATATGGCTTGGAATGCATGTATTTAAGAGGGTCAGTGTGAGTGATGACAAAGGTCTTGTGGTTGAGAAGATAATGGCAGAGCTTAGTAGTGGCAAAGACTAATGCCAAATAGAGTTTCTCAGTGTGATTATATCGAGTTTCATAGTCAACCAATGTTCAGCTAATATAGTAAACCGCTTGCTCACGGTGATGCTCGTCTCGGTGCGCAATCATGGCACCTAATGAATGGTTAGTGGCTGAGATGTAAAGGTAGAAGGGTTGGTCATCTTTAGGTGGAATGAGGACTGGTGGAGAGACCAAATAGTGTTTGAGGGCTTCAAAAGCCTCTTGGCAGTCCTTATCCCATTTAAAGGAGACATCCTTCTTAAGGAGATGATGAAAAGGTTGGCAGCAGTCAAAAAGCTGCGAGATGAAATGGTGAATGGACTAGAGCTTCCCTTATAGACTGCGAAGCTACTTGAGATTGGTTGAAGGTGGCATCTCGAGGATAGCACAGATTTTAGTGGGATCTATCTTGATGCCATGAAAAGAAATGATGAAACCCAGGAGCTTGCCTGAGAGGACCCCAAAGATGCATTTCTTGGGGTTAAGGTGGACATTGTATTAAAGAAGGTGAGAGAAGATGATCTTGAGGATGGTCAAATGGTCACAGTGAAGCTTGGACTTGTCGAGCAGGTCATCCACATAGTCCTCCATGATTTTGTGGAGGAGATCATGGAAAATGTAAGTCATGGCACGCTGATAAGTGGCACCTACATTTTTCAAGCCGAAAGGCATGATCCAATAGCATAAAGTCCCCCATGGGGTGATGAAGGTAGTCTTGTGCTGATCTTCTGGTGTAATCAGGATCTGGTTGTATCCTGAAAACTTGTCCATGAGAGATAGCATCTCATGACCAGCTGTGAGATCAACAAGTTGGTCAATGTTGGGAAGAGGAAAGTCATCTTTGGGATAGGCTAGGTTGAGGTTGTGATAGTCCATGCAGATTTGGATCCCCCCAGTCGCCTTGGTGATAGGGATGATGTTAGAAACCCACTACGGATAATCGATGGGTTGGATGAAAGAGACACAAATAAGGTGCTGAAGCTCCTCTTTGACAAGGAGCGCAACATGAGGATGCATCTTTCAAAGCTTTTGCCTAATAGGCTTAGCCTCTGGTTTGGTGACGATGTTATGGGTGGCAATGTTGGGGTTGATGCTAGGCATGTCACTATAGGTCCAGGCAAAGGCCTTGCTATGGTCAGAGAGGAATTGGGTGTAGTCTAGCTGCTCCTGAGCGTCTAAAGATTGGCCAATCTTTAAGACATGAGGAACATCAGAAGAAAGGAGGTTGATGTCAATGGTTGATTCATTTAACATAACCTGGGTCTTAGAAGGGAGGGAGTGCTGGATGAAAGAGTCATCAGCGCCCATGTAGGAAAGAATGGCATCGCCGTCTATGCAGTGGATACACCGACTCATCCTCTATCATGGAGGGATAAATGAGAGGGAGAGACTTGGACACCCCATTTAGCTGATAGGTCAGGGGTTCTAAGTGGTTGGTGTTTATACCAAAAAAAACTAGGAGGGATGGAAACCATCAACTCCATAGGTGAAGGGGGAGAAACGGTTGAGCTTGGAGGAGATTGGTCATTGGTGGGCTCAGGACAGAGATCTGCAGAGGCCTGAGTGGGGTCATGGTATCCCAGGCCATATCATTTCTTGGCATCGTCATCATTGAGAGGCTCGATGGGCTGATGGGAGCCTTGCTCATAGCGTCTAAAACCAAAACCCTTCCATGCACACCTGTAAAGTTAAGTGTGTGCAAAGGTGGGGTTGCCAAGAAATGAGAAGTCTGATGTGAATGGTTGTGGTGAAGAGAGAGGATTGCCATCAGTAGGAGCTCGATTGAGCCCCGCATAGACAAGGTTGGTTCAGAGGTAAGGAAGACCATAAGGCACGACCATCCCAATTTGGTGATCGTAACTGGGGCTATGGTGAAGACATCCATACTCTTGCAGAGTTTGGAACATGTCTAAGGCCAACAAGTGATATTCCCCAAGTGAAAGTTGTTGGAAGATGTCTTCCATGGGGTCTTTGGTTACCACTTAAAGAGGAGGGGTGAGGGCGACCGCCAGTTGCAAATTGGTCGAAGCTTTCATGGATGGAGGCGGCATTGGGGTTGATGGCTTGATAGGAATGAGGATGTCATTTGGCCGATAGGTTGTGTTACAAGTTTTGAAAGGTAATGGGTCAGTGGGAATGATGTGGACTTGCCCGTCATGCTCAAATTTCACACAACGATGCAGGGTAGAGGGAACACAAGACATGGCACGGATCCAGGGTCAGCCCAGCAACATGTTATATTAAAACTCTCCTTTGATGATATAGAAGAGCTCTGGGACTATGCGCGGGCCAACGTGAATGTGGAAGATGATAGTGCCAATGGTTGTGGTAGTGGTGTCATTGAAAGATCACAAGATTGCATCAGTTTTGGATACACAATTCTTAGGGAGGGCCAATTGATTGAAGGCATGGGTGGAGATGATGTTAATACTAGCACCTCTGTCAATCATAATGTGCTTAATGTGGGTTCAATCAACATAGGCAATGATGAAGAGAGCAGCGTCCTGATCTTCCGTGTTAGATGTAGGAATTTTAGAATTGCTGAAAGTGATAGAGGCAACGAGAGATAATGAGTGGACCAGGGCAGCGAGTGGTTGGGGGTCCTCAGGTTGGACCTCCACTACCTGCAAGGCTCTGATGAGGGCTTGATGATGCTGGTGTGAAGTTTGGATAAGGTCATACAGGGTCATCTTCACGGGTGTCTGGTGAAGTTGTTTTAACATGGAGTCATGGATTGCCCTTGAAGACGAAGAAGAAGAGGGTTGAGACGCGCCAAGGATAGATATTTTAGGCTTTGGCAGTTGAGGTGGCTTGACAAAAGGATAGGTCCAAGGAATGGTGGCTTTTTCTTTTGCCTTGTCCTTTTGTGACCTAGTGGTTATGTGGATGGCATTGATTTCAAAGATAGGGGGTGAAGGAGATGAAGGGGTCATGGCCTGCTAATGAGATGTCAATGTGGTTGAAGAGGTTGGAGGGATGTGGGAAGGTGCCGGGGGTCAGTCGATGGTGTCCTCAAGAAGAAGAGTGTCTTTCTCTATGTAGTAGCGAATGACGGCCTTGAGGGCACATCAAGTCTCAGTGTCATGTCCTGGCGTACGATGATATAGGCAAATCTTAGTATCATCGAACTAGGAAGGCTTTGACCTGAGGGGTTGGAAGGGCTTGATGGGTGAAAGGGTTATGCTATAGGTCTACAAAAGTCAATGCAATATCAAAGTGTATGAGCCCACTAAAGGGTCTGTGCTTGTTGATGCGTGAGATGCTGGTGACTTTTGCTTGGGTAGGGTTGAAGGAGGCTTTTGTACCACCTTGTGGGTTGATGGTGCGGCCACATGAGGAGATGGCACTTTCTTCGTGAGAGGTGCCAAATTTTTTAGAGAGGGTAGGCTTATGGTAGGCAAAGGAAGCAGAGGAGGCAACTTGTTTTGATTAGAGGTTGGAGTGGGGAGGACTCTAATTATGGTCGAAGGATGAGGGCCCAAAATGGAGGGCAATGGTGACAAAGGAGGAGGAGTTCACTGCTGTGGTTTAGCAGTCTTCTTTGATTTGGTTTGAAGACTACTATTAGTTGGGGACTGATCTAAGTCTACCTTCACTTGCAGATGAGTGAGGTTAGGGACAGGGTGAACACCGAGTGACTTGATCGATTTTGATGGGGTAGATGAGGGCTTTGGTCCTGGTGTGGTTGGTTGAGGTTTGGAAGGTCTAGAAGTGGAGGTTTAGTCTTGGTTAGAAGTCTTGGGAGATTTTGCCATGGGAGGGTTGACAGCATGAGATGAGATGGCATGAGCATGCTGAAGAGCTTTAAGTCACTCCCACAGTACCTAATGCTCCACTTTCCTTGTAGGGAGAAGTCTGAGTTTTTCCACTAATCAGGAAAATGGCTGAGAAGATATTAGATGAGGTTTGGGTCCTTGAGAAGATGTGGATGGTTGCGTGGCCGAAAATGAGATTGCAGCAGTCTCAGACCCAAGGCATGATGAAGTCACAACGGGTTCGTCTTTGGTTGGAGAGGGAGGAGAGACAGGTTCTTCCCTTGGTGGGGAAGAAACTGGAGAATGAGGCTCCTCAAGAGGGTAGAGGGCAGGGATGATTATGCCATCCACTTGCGGTTGAGGAGTAGGAAGGGTAGGGTCCTCCATAGGTAGCAAGAAGGAGGATAGTGGGACATGTGGTGTCGGTATGGTTGAGGCGTCCTCCAATATAAGGGAAGTTGATAGAAAACTAAGAGGAGAAGAAGGTTCATCCACATGTGATGGACTGATGGGTTGACTAACCTCCTAAGTCTGTGAGAGAGGTTGGTCAGGGATGAAGGGCGAGACTGTATTAACTGTGTGTATGTTATGTTCGTGAGTGTCATCAGTCATAGTCTGGACATTGTTTTGGGTTGAAGGATGATGGGGAAATGGTTGTTTGAAGATGTCGATGCCTTGATTGGGTGGTGCATTGGGGTTGTTGAGGACGAGGTCACCCTTTTCAAGCATGTCTTGGATGATGTTCTTAAGGGTCTTGTAGTTTCTCGTGTCATGGCCTTTAACATGGTGGTAGTTACAGAAGTCATTTTCCCTATACCATGTAGGGATGGCATGTGAGGGATCAAATTGTGGAGGCAGTCGAATTTGGGGGAGATTGAGAACCCCCTGTTTGACAAGTTTGTCTAGCACATATGCATATGACTCTCCGAGCGGAGTATACTGTCGTTGCACATACCTTTGCTAGAATTGGCGGATGATGCTTTGGGATGTGGATGGCTCAGGCTAGTTAGTTGAAGGCGAAGAGGATGAAGGTCTAACGACTACAACATTTGATAATGCCTTAGACTTAGGATTAGATGAAGAAGGTTTAGAAGAAGAGTCATTGGTCTTAGAGTTGGGGTTCTTACTCCGCAACTTGACTTTGTTCTCCTTGATGGCACGTAATTCAAGCTTGCGAGCCATCGTGAAGGCTTCGTCAAAGGTGCAAAAGGTCTGAACCTACAAGGTAGAAGAAATATTCTTGGCACAAGCTTGAGAGAAAAGTTCAATAAGTTCAGGTTGGGGTAAGAAAAATGAGAGCTAATTGATGAGGCTTCTCCAACGAGCAACGAAATCGGCTATGGATTCATCCTTGAATTGCCAGATAGAATAGAGGTCTATGATTGAGACATTTTTGGTGATGTTGATGGAGAAATGATCAAGGAAGAGTTGTGCCAGTTGAGTGAATGTGAAGAGAGAATGGCTGGCAAGAGAGATGTACCAGTCAAGAGCAGCACCAGAGAGTGACATAGGAAATGTGCGTAAAAGTAACTTATCATCATGTGCAATGAGATAACAGACATGTCTAAATGCCCATAGGTGTTGTTGCGGGTCTTCTTTGCTTTGGAAATGAGAAAATTTAGGAAGCTCCCACTGACTGGGATACGGCCTGATCGAGACGGAGGGATGAATGGGTTCGTTGCAAATTTGCTCATATGAGAGGGCATTGCGTGAACCAAAAATAGAGGTCTCAAGATTGGACATTTTGTCCATCAGCATTTTTATTATGTTAGTTGATAGATTGGTAGGTGGAGTGCCCCCTAGGTTATAAGGCACTTGGAAGGTATTGAGAGGGGTATATGACGTGGTTGGTTGTGCTTGTGTAGGTGCAACATATGGGTAGCTAGTCATCGGGGTGGATGTTGAAGCCAAGGGCACTTGTGTTATGGGGTTGGTAGGCACAAATTGGATAGGGGCCATCAATGGTGGTTGAGGGGTGGCCACACTTGTTGAAGGGTAGACAGTTACTCTTATGTTGATATGTGCAAGAGTAGAGGGGATAAAGACCACTAGGTTTTGGAAAGGTGTAGGATTTGGTTGAGTAGTTTGAGGTTGAGGGGGTGCTGAAACCCCCATGGAGGTAGGTCTAGAAGGAGAGGCTAAATTTTGAAGGTAGGACACGGTCATGTTATTAGTTGAGGTGTTGGCTTGATTGTCTATAAGTTGAATTATGGACGCTATTGATGTGATCATCGTCTCGACTAAGGAAGTTAGCATCCCATAAATTGGGTTACCCAAGGAGTCTCGCGTTTGGCTTTGCGTGAGATAATGTTGTAAGGCTTTGAAATTGAGGTCCAAGAATCTTTTGAAGTCTTGGTCCCCTTCGGGGATAATGGGAGACTGAGTTAGGGTCGATCGAGTAGGAGTTCTTTCAGTCTCTGAGTGGAACTCCATTATAGAACTAGTTTTGGACGGGGAAGGCAGAAGTGGTTGATGTCTTGCGTGGTTAAGAAGAGCCTTGGTTCGACTGCGTGTCAAAACCATTTAAGGCAAAAAAGTTTAGGTTCCAAAAACTATGCTTTTTTAGCTTCAAAAACTCAGAATGGGGTTTTCACAGAAAAAGGGTCGGGTTTTAAGGCTGTTGTTTTGAAAAAAAGGACTGTGACAGTGACTGACATCAGTTTAAAAACTGATGTCAATGAGAAAAGATGGCTGATGTCGGTCAGATAATTGATGCCAGCAAGGGAAGGTTACCGATGTCGGTGGTAAAACCGATGCCGGTGACTGTGTTTTCCAAAAACCCAAAAGATTTGAGAGTTTTTCGAAAAAAGGAAGCAAAATGTCCTCACTAGATCAAATAAGCAGATAAGAACAGAAAAGATGAATAACACAAGCATATCCTAAGCATTAAATCCCTAGGAATAAATTATTAGGATCATGTTGGCTTATGCCTTAGAATGTGTTTAAGAAGATTGGCTTTTGAGATGGGTCCTAGAAGAGGTAGTCTATGGATAGTTTTAGGTTTGTTTAGGCACTCAAGAGTCTGGGTTAGGTTCTATACATGGCTTGGTGCTAAGGAGCATGCTCCCCTCACTTCACGAGTCCAGTGATAAGCTGGTCTCACTTAGCCAAAATATACTTTCCTTAGAGATTATCCTCTGCCAGAGAATAGAGTGGGCTTTCCCCTTGGTGATGAAATCCAAGTAGGATTGCCAGGACGGGTAAGGTATCTGCTGGGTGATGAAATCCCAATCGGGCCTTGTCTTAGGTAAGTTTGATGTTTGATTTGTGCAAGTGATTTGGTTGTGTAACATAAAGTGGACTACGATTAATTCATGATGCAGTTATTAATTACTAGGTGTGGACTAAGTATGCAATCAAGAAGAAATGAAATGCAGTGTGTTTTAAGCCTAAGTCAAAATGTTAGTTTGTATGAAGACAAATGGAGAAAGGGTTGAAGAGTATGACTTTTGACTAGTCTATGATGCAAAAAAAGAAAGAAGAGTTCTTTTTAATCCTGCTTATGATGTCATTTGGAAGAGATATAGAAGAAAGAGGTGAAAAGGAGAAACCTAATGCACCCTATATGAACAGAAAGAAAAGAACCCAAGGAAGACCCTAGGGTCCCACCGGGCATGCTAGAATGTTTCCAAACAAGATTTCACTTTTCACATTCAAGAAAGGAAAATGAGAAACTAAGAAGAAAGGACGAGGGTTTGTACATACCCAGATTGTGGACTTGCGCAACAGATTCAGATGATAGCAGGAACTCCTCTTTGGTTGTGGAGGATGACACCTAAAAGAGAAAGAGACTAAAACATGAAAAATGTTAGATGACAAGAAAGTGGACTGCTAAGCAAAAGCTTGGTCTTAGAAGCGCAAAGAATTCTTAGAGGATGACAGTCCACTGTTAAAAATAGAATGTTGACAGAAACAAAAATGATAAAAGACTAAATGAAAGAAACTAAAAGCAAAAGCATACCTGATATGTAGTAGTTTGCTTTGCACAGTCATCGACATCGGTGGTATTGCCAGCGTCGGTCAATGAAAGTCACCAACGTCGGTTAGGCTGCTGACATCGGTAGGGGAAATGGTCGAGGTCAGTCGGGGTAATGGTCAGGGATGAGTTTCAGGTCTGGTTTTGGTCTGCAGAGTAGTCTAAGAGGTCGTTTGAGGGTTTGAAAGTCTGTTTGGGAGTTAGAGGGACTATTTGGAGGTCTGAGGGACTGTTTTGGGTTCTGAGGGACAGAGAATATTGTCTGGGAATGGACTGAATGGGTGACAGAGGCAAAAAAGGGAAGATAGGGAGACAGGGATCTAAGAAGGCTTTTCAGTCTCTCAGGGAAGGACAAGGAAGGTTGTGGATAGTGGGCTGGATTAGCAGATAAATTCAAATAAGAAATGAAATGAAAACAAGGAAAGTGCTTACCTCCTACTTGTTGAAGGAAGAATGGAAGAAACCTGTTGTTGGAGCTATTAAAGGACCTACAAATGCCAAGAGCCTGGAGCTATTTCTGTAGAGTGCCTATAGTTGCTACTGCTTGTTGTGTGAGAGGGAGAGAGAGAGAAATAGAAAGCCAAGCGCTAAAAGAGTTCACGTTTGTGGGGGGAGAACAGTTGCAAAAATGCAGTTTTAATGTTAACCAATGCCGGCAGGACCGCTGATGTTGGTCGAATAATGACCGACGTCAGCAGCAAAAGAATGGGGACAGAGGCTAAAATTAGCCTTTGTTCATTCTTGCACGCTTCTAGGGTCAAAACGGTCGTGGGAAAATGGTCGTGAGGGGTTTAAATGGCCGCGAGAGGAAGGATTAAGAGAGGATTTGGGCAATTAAAGCTAGGAATGAGGTGGGGGCACCCAAGGAGGAGAATCCAAGGTGGCATGGGTGAGGTGAAAAGGGGACAATTAAAATATTTGATTTATTTTAATTTAAAATTGAGGGGGCTTAGGACAAGTGTTAGGAAATGGACCAAGGGGACCAAGGGGGGAGGACAACCAAGGTGTAGACATGATTTCGGTGTTTACAAAGGGTCTTTTTTGAATCCTTAGATATCAAAAAATATGATAATAACTTAATAAAAATAACCATAGATAATAAGATCACAATAATAATAATGTTTTAAATTATATATATGAAATTCCCCTATTTGATACACCCTCACTATGTCATTAGATATGAAAATAGGAAAAAAATGTTAAAATACCACCTAATGAACTATATACACACAATATTTATAAAACTTTATCATTTATTGATGCTTTATCTCTTAGAGGAACCTATTAAGTTTCAATCTCTTTGAGTGCATGTCTTAAAAGGTGCACTAGGAAAGGGGTTGGTAAACATTTATTACTTCACAAAATTGTTCATCCTTATACCATTACCTAAAATCACTAAAGTTACTTTTATCCAACTCCCTAATAAATTAAGACCTGCGTATACACTCCTCCAAGAGATTCACCATACAAAATAACCCCTAACTAATCAAACACACTTTTTTTTCATTTATGACTACATCAAATTGGTTGATCTTATTGATAATTCAATACACGTTATGCAACTTTATCAGCCCAGTTAACCTAGTTTAAGGCTTAATAGTTCTATTTACCACCAAATAAGATCAACCTAGTCAACCTTATCAGTAAAATTCCTAGGAGGGTTTAGGGTCAATCCTTGGCTAGAAATACCCCCTTCACTTATTTTTTAAATAGATTATCATTAATTTATGCATAATTACATTGCAAAAATCTTCTTATACTATCATTTGAATATTTTATTACTTAGGGTTTTGTCTTGGAGTAGTAAAATTCATCTTGTGGAGGTCTTAGATGTATAGAAAAAGTAATGTATCCTAGAGTAGATCTGTCCTTATGATCCTTACAAACCAAAAGAAAATCTTACAAAACACCATTATCCAAGGAGATATTGAGACATAATGAGTTCACTCCAATTAGTTAATTATTCATAGCTCTTCGTGTTTATATGTTAGATGTTGCTCAACTAATGGATTGAATTGTATCTCCTTGCTTAGATTAATTCTATATTATCTTGAATAGAATCATAGTTTTTTTTATTATATGTTTATTATTTTTATCCTTTATGCCATAAGCTTTGGTGAGTAGTAGATTAGTTTGTATGTTAATTCACTAGATTGGCTTGTATGTTTATTTAGTAAATTAGCTAATTTCCTTGAATTACATTATAAGATCTAATTAGGGTTATTTGAATAGAAGCTTTGTAAACCTCTCCTTTATTATCATGTAGTAATATATAACTTAGTTATTTTTATCATATCCTTAATTAGTCATGACCTTTTTATAACAAAGTATTACTAGTGGCTTGTTGGTTGATTACCTTATTTGATCTTGGATATTACCAAGTATGATAAGTTGTATATCTATCTTATTTCACTTGCATTAATTATAGTGAATTTGACATGAATCTAATCTTTGTAAATTTTTTATTTTTATTTACAATCAACTAGTCAAGCTTGTTGATTTAGTTTCACACTCTTTATACGAGTTTTTAAAGTTCATCGAACTTATCAACCTATTTATACTTTCTTTGTGAAGGCTTTTCAACATCATCAAGCCTGCATACCTAGTTATACTTTATGTGTGTAGTATTTTCAACTTTGTCTCACCTATCAACCTATATTTTATTTTTGTGTGTTGATTTTTCAACTTTGTCAAGCCTATAAACCTAGATTTAATTTCTATATAAAAGTTTTACAACTTCATCGAGCCTATCAACCTATTTTGGCTTTCTATGTGTAGGGTTTCCAAATTCATTGATATTATTGACCCACTAATGTATTCTATGTGAAGTTTTTGTAGTCTCAACAAACTAGATATAACTGATTGATCCAATCATTTTTTACCTTTTGTGCCTAACTGAATTGACTAACTTGATTATGTTCATTTATAGTTTTCATTTTTAGTTAATTAAATTGATATGATCAATCTATATTTATTTTCCTAATTTTTATCAGTTTTATTTAAACTAGATCAACTAACTTGATTCTATTTAATAATACTATTTTTTACCTTCACATGATCATAAACTCACTTGGATTACCTAGCTAAATATTAAATCAACATCCTTAGGAAAAGTTACTACATTGACCTGGTCGATCTTATTCTATCTACAGGTTCACTCTAAATAGTTTAGCATTTCCAATTTATCAAATTTTAAGCAAATTTTTTTTCCCACATTTTAGTTAAAATTCAAATTATGTATTATTTTTATCATTTTTCCAATTATATAAAATTTTACCTACATAGTCAACTAGATCGACTAACTCAGTCTATTTATGTGCTTGTTTTTTTCCAAGAAAACTAAGTCAACCTACATGACATTTTTTTTTCCTATTTTTTATAACAAATTGAGTCAATCATCTTGACTTCATTATGTCTTATTCATCTAACTTGATCGACTTGCTATATCTTATTTTATGTGTTTCACTTTGTAGCTTAAGCAAAGGAAATTAACCTATATTTGATAGTAATTAAAATCACTTTAATTTTGAGTTGGATACTTATTTATTTGATTTTAGAAATTTCAACTTGGCTTTTTAAATATTTATTTTCACATTTATTTTTCACTTTGTTTGGATTTCCTTGGAAACTATGTACTAACAATTTTAAAACTACTTAGCTATTATCAAGAAGGGTTATGTGATATTATGTTTATAGTCCTTGTTTATCATTTATAAATATCATGGCTTGAGTGTCTTTCCCCAATACTCATAGCCATAACATAGATCTAAACATGATCTTTAGTTTTTCTATACCTCATAGTAATTCAAAAACATCTAGGATTTCTCTTTGTATTGAACATTAGGAATCCAATCATTCATTTTATTAAGTGGTACATCAGCTAGTGGTTAGTGCTAAGAAGTTACTTCTAGTTTACCCTTGAAACTAGGATATGATAATGATACTTCCTCCATAGTTATCACTTTAAAACATTGAGTTGATACTATCTAATGAATAAACAAGTATCTTTGGAATACTAAATTATCAATCACAGCCTTTAGTACAACTTATTGATCTTATTTTTGAATAATTATTTATAATCTAAATTACAGTATTATTACTTTTTATTTATTATTCTATGTTGTATTTTAGACTATATTATCCAACATGTATACATGTTATGTGTTGTGTGTTTCAACTAGATCAACCAACTTGACCTAGTTGCCTATGTCTTTAGCTTTATTTTATATATTTAAAACTAAAATTTCTAAATTTATACCATTTAAAATCTTTTCTATACTTTAGAACTAGATCAACCTAGTTTTTATTATCTTATTTTCTTAACTAGATGGACCAGACTTGATTTAGTATCTATTGGCTAACATAGTTTATGTTCAATGTGGTATTTTTATTTTCTAGAAACTAACTACATTGACTAGCCTAATTGTGTACCCTTTGGTTGATTAGTTCATTATCAGACTATTTAATCTTTTCTTATTTAGAAACAAACTACATCAACCTTCTCAAATTTATACACTCTAGCTAACATAATTCATTTTTTAACCTAAATTTTATTTGGCCAATCTATTGTAACTATAGGCTGATCTATTTTTATTCCTATAAACTTTTTCATAAGGACAAGATGCACATTAACAACTTTATTACCACCTTATTTAATATCATGATATCATCGATAAAAATCTTCCTTGATAACCTTAACCCATTTAGAAGATACATGGGTTTCTCCTTCTTACCCACCCTAGCCACCCAAGAGGATAATCTCTCATGTTGTATTTATTTTGATCCTTCATCTAAATATATTGACTTTAACATGGTTTAAATTACCCAAAGTGATGATATATATGGATCTAACCCATTTCACACTTCTCACGATAACACCCTATCTAAAATTCCTTATTATACCATTGAAATATATACTAGCATAAAAATTACTCCCATAGGGAATCCTCCCATAGGAAACATTTATATCCCTAACCTTGGAAATGTTCCTCTTTTTAACACTAATAATCAAACTCTTATACTAATTCCTAACACTAGAAACCAAAATTCACCAATTGATACTACTCAAATTCTTGCTCAAATGGTTCAAAAAATAAATGTCATGAAAATATTCAATAATTCCCAAATGATGCAAATTCAATATCACATATTACAAATGACCATTCAACCTCCTCTTTTCATGCATCAAAATAACCAAGAAAATTATTTATCTTCATCTTATATATTGTTAAGGTGTGGAGCCTAAGAGCTTCACCAAGGAGTGCTTTGCAAGGTTGCAGCAGTTACACAGTCACCGGTGTCGGTCAGGAGCGACTGACATCAGTCAAGAGTAGTTCAAAAGATGCTGGCATTAGCAAGTATCAGCTGACATCAGTCACAAGCAAGAAGGTAGGAACTGATGTCGATTACCTGTGCATCCAGAGAGCTATTTTCATGGACAGAACCGAGTGTTTGCATGATGAGATTAAGTCATAATCTTAAGTCTGCGTCTCTATTATTAATAAGACTATTTTTAGAGCCCTTGTTTAAGAGACATAACTATTGGTTGTAAATGCATGATCCAGTTTCCTAATTCTATATGTAGATTAGATCTTCTTAGCTTATTGTATTGTATGAATGTTGAAGAATAGTACATAATTGTATAGGTGAATCATTCCAGGTTGTTGGAGTTGATTGTACTTGAGAGAGAGAGCTCTTGAGGGAAAGGGATCTAGAGAGAGATCTGTACATCTGAGAGAGGTGTGGAAGACAGAAGTTTCTTCAATTTTATTCCTTCTGTAAAGAGTGTAATACAATTTTAGGGTGGTTTCTTGTATCTCTTGTTCTTTGCTATTATCTGA
The DNA here is from genome assembly GCA_037957365.1 of Torreya grandis. NCBI lineage: Eukaryota > Viridiplantae > Streptophyta > Pinopsida > Cupressales > Taxaceae > Torreya > Torreya grandis. The sequence goes on from JARHVA010001270.1 coordinate 2,387,328, forward strand.
TTCTAGTTACTTATCATTCTGATTTAATTCCATGTTTATTGCTTTCATAAGTGTATCAAATTGTTGGTTGATCCCCAACATATATGTCAATTATAATATAATTCTTCAACCTCTTACGCATAACAATATTCGTCAAAACAAACTTTTAGTTCCTTTCATATTATCCATTGATATTGGAAATAAATCCCCAACTATTAAATATGATGGAAAAATATACCCTGACTCTTTTATTAAAGCATTTTAGTAATCTCTAAAAGGAATGGGTCCAAACCAATATGTTTTCCACTACCATAATTTTAGTCAAAACATTCAGAAGATATGTTTTAGAATGGTATAATCAATTTCCTTAACATTCTATCTCATAATTAGAAAATTTTGTCAATGTTTTAGATAAAGAATTTCAATAAAATTATCTACTAGAAAATTATCTTAGTCATTTTATGAATGATAGGCAATTACCTTGAGAATAAACACATGATTTCATCAAATTATAGAAATCATTAACTCATAAAGTATATCTAACATGACTAATGATAATTTATTTATATTATTTATCACTCCTTTAACACCTTCCCTTCAATATAAGGTTTAATTTTTTTTCCAAAAAATTTAAATGAAGCATTTGATAAAGATAAAATACAAAGTTTCCCTATGAAATAATTTGAGCCAACTCATATCTCAACCAAGGAATATTTTTAAATTTCATCTAATGCAATTACAAGTGCTAATCCTCAAATGAAATTAAGAGTAGTCAAAATAGATAATCAAATTTCTTCCCACCCACTATTAATGGTACCATAAATGAAGTAGTTATTATCTCCATCTTAAACTCATTTACAAAAATAGTTCCCCCATCATGGTATAATCCTAATAAATTCTATTGGTTCCATGTTGATATTGGTCACTCTCATGAAATATGTTATTGAATTATTAAATTTGTAGTTTCTTTCATGTTAGATGGAATATTTGACCATGATGTTATGATAAAATTACATAATCATGATTATCTCAAAGCTTATTAAAATAAATAGGTTACTAAAACCACACCTTTAAAAACTCAAAAATATTATTTTAATTAAAACACATAATATTCAAATGATAATATTTGTGCAATTGATGCTAATTATGACCAATATTACACTAACTCTTAATATGTTAATTTAACAAAAGTTAATTATAGACATAAACCTACTCATAAGGATCTTATTTCCAAACCTAAGAAATACTCTACTAATGAAAAATTGCTCAAATACACTATAGCTACTATACCCACATCTTATATACCAAATGATGAACCACTTTCACAACCAGAACCCCAACCTAGTTCTCTTATAGCTACAAAAAATGTCATACCTCATAAACTTCATGCTAGTCTTAATCTTATAAATCTAATTGTAATTTTTTAGAATAATTTAATTTGATGCCTTTTGAAATTACATTTATGCAATTAGTTTGAACTCCTCCCTATCATCATAAATTTCTTGTGCAACAATTATAAAACATTGAAGAACCACAATTTCATGATTCAAAAATTCCTTCTAACAATATTTCACTTATATAAGTCCATATAATTGAAACAATCTCCACATCCTCAAAACCATCCATATAATTTCTTGAAGAGTATATGATTAATGATAATATTCCATTTTACATAGATGTCCTACCTCTCTTTATTAAAATTGGGATTAATAATACCCTCATTCTAAAATTTATAGTAAATGAAGGATTAGGAATTAATTTTGCCTCTCTTTGGTTAGTTCAGCAAATTAGATACACCAAATAAAATCTCAAGATGAAGGATTGGGAATTAATGTAACCTCTCTTCAGTTACTTCATTTGTAGAGGATTTGATAAAAATAATCAAAAACCAATTGTTTGCATTTGGATCCCATTTACCATTGGACCCAAGACAATCTGCACTAAGCTTATGGTTCTTGATCTCCCCTTATCTTAAAAAATGGTCCTTGGTCACCCATGGCACACAATATACATGACATTTTTTATCCATGTATTGAGTATATCAAATTTATACATAATGGAAAATCATACAAACACAAATCTAATCCTAATCCATGGAGTATTCAACTACCAAATCCTAAATCTAAATATTGTATTCTAATTATTTTCCATATCAACAATATGTCTCTCCCTAAATTCATTAACATGCATTCTATTTTACATGTCACTCTTACCAATTTATATGATGATGAACTAAATGAATTAAAAAATAATTTTAATACCACTCAATTACCTCCTTATATAGCAAAATGGACCCCTCCTTCTTTACTTCACATGATCCTACCATTCCCCTAATATATGATACTATTGATACTCCCCCTCCATGTAATGCATATGAAGCCTTGTACACAAAGGATGATTTCACTTGTAGTGAATATGGAGTAACAAAACTTTTTCAATATAATTTAACTATGTCTCCTCAAAAATTTATAAACATATGTGTTTCCACCACTGATTCTCCTATATAAACTGATGCATGTACTATTTCTCAAACCTATGATGACAATTATATCATGGCCCATGCCCAGTAACTAGATTTATATGTACTATATTATCAAAAGACATTATCAAAAGTACATGCTATCAAATGTGATTTATATATCATCCATATCTCAAATAATATTTAATTATAACTTGAAGGTTATGTATCCTTACTAATCCACCATTATTTCACACTCCATGGGTAATCAAATAAATCCTAATTATGGCATTTTCTAAACCTTTTACACAACTTAATTCAATAAAACCCACTTTACTAACTACAAATATTATTTTTCCTTCTTATCATTGTACTAACTAATCAATCTAAACTATCACCATATAAATATATCCAACCAAACTCTATTGAGAAAAATCTTCCTCAACTATTCAACAAACCAATATAATTACTACAGACCATGACTTACTTCAACTTGATCTCACCAACACAAAATATTTATCCACTACCATACCTAAAACTACCTTAGATGCTAAAATAATTGACATGAGACAAATACATTTTGAATATGATGGAAAAGGTAAACAAATTATTAATCTAGAAGTAGATATCAAATATTATATAACCTTACCAATGTTTCTCAATGATGAAGCTATCCTAATACTCCATGCTAGAGAACCTAAACTTCCATGCCAACATCATAAGACTAAAAAATTTAGTAAAAGGTTCCTTGTTTAAATAATTTCATTGCTAGTGTGTATCCTAAAACAAATCCTATCTCTTCCCATCCCCTCACTCCATAACATTTCCAAGATGGACATGTTATGCTTGTCAAATAAACTATAGAAATTGAATATGGTATTGTTATCATTTTGATTTTCACCCTTAAAGAGGATTTTTTTAGGACCTCTTCACCCAATTGACATAATGGGACCTATATAAGTCTTTGGGCGACCTATGACTATATAGAACCTCCAAATAAGGTTGGATTCCTTGATATAACACCTAAAACCAACACTAAACTACTAAACTACAGAGAGAGAGAGAGAGAGAGAGAGAGAGAGAGAGAGAGAGAGAGAGAGAGAGAGAGAGAGAGAGAGAGAGAGAGAGAGAGAGAGAGAGAGAGAGAGTAAATGGGTGTGATGCACCAAAGTTATTGATCATTATCACTCATTTTTAGGTGCACTAATGAAAAATAAGACTAAATTCATACTACACAAATCCTAATCTTATCTTCTTGCATAAGTGTTTTGTATAAAAGCTTTAAATTCAATACATAACTAAGAGGGAGAAATATCTCCACTAATAACAATGAATGAATCCACTATGAAACTACAAAAAACTTTAAATATATACTTAAAACTACATATATGTGAGAAAATAAGATATAAAACTAATGATAACTAGTTCATCACTTGATAAGATCAACTACTCATGAAAACACACTAAATATAGTTATAGAAGAAGGCAAAGATCAACATCTTATTGCTTCAAAAGTCTCACAAAAGGAATGGGGATTCACCATACTCAATAAATATCCTTAAAATTTCATTCAAGGGTAAATATATAGAATAAAGGATAAGAGAGTGAGGGAGATGTGTCAAGAGTCCATGATGATTGCCATCCATCATCAAATTAGTTACAAAACTAAGAAAAGCTGAAGAAATAATCCAATTATTTGTCCTCAACATGTGTTTCTTGGTTTGATGAAGATATCATAAAAGGTGGAATTAAATGGATATCCAACTCCTATGACTCATCCTTATTTAGTTTAAACTAATCTTTCTTGGCTTAGGAGGAGTTACAAGTTGGTATCTTGACACATGTCACACTTGACCTCCTTGACATCTTGCCATACCATTTTTAGATATTTAATGCCTCTTTCACCTTGTGAGAGAATAAAACTTAGGACTTATAATTATTCATACTATTATTTGTCCTTATAACATACAAATTCATGTCAAAATTGGCTTGAACCCAAGGAGTACAATAAAGACAAGCTTATCTCTTACCCAAGACCTAGTCCTTACTTAAAGACAACCATAAAAAAATTTCAACTTCATATATTTCCTATATAATATCACATCCTCTTTTCTAATCTTATAAATAGTCTTCAAAATAGTCTTCACAAATTACTTGATAGGATGTTTGAATAAATCTATAAACATTCATGCAATCAGAGTTTTATACAAACTTGAGAACTATAAGGAAACCTTGTTCATGTTTCATGGCCTCTACACTAATTTTGAAGGTTCATTTAACATTATTATGAGTATTAAATTAAAATTTTAAACTTGATGAAAGTTTTACAAGTTGATATAGACTTGTACTGGTTCCTTGAATATTCTCAACAACATGCCTTGTAAATTACCTGTGTATAAGCGATCCAAAACTACTTACAACTTATGAAATTGAATTGATTGTGACTAAGAGAATTATTTAAGGATGATATTTTATGTTTTAATGGATTATTTTAAGGTTATCACACTCATTTATAACCTTGATGAGGTCTACAACCTCATTCTAATTTCAAAAACCTCTCAAGAAGACTATTTTTCTCCATTTTTAGCAATCCTAGGTTGTATTTTTAAGTTTTATCTTTATTTAGGTACAATAAATACATGAAAAAACTTTTAAAAGTTATTATAATTTAAAAAATATATTTATTCTAAATTTCATACTTTGTGGAAGTTTAAAAATCAAGTTATCCATGTTTTTGTGAAAACAAGGTTTGTAGGGGCAACAAGCAGGTTAGTTTGTTAAACATTTTATATTTTGAACTCCAGAGGGTCTCAAGAGATTATTATTTATGGTTTTTAGTTTTTATGAACCCATATAACCATTTAAATAATTATTTAGTCATGATCAATCACAAAATATATAAAAATACTCATTTTTAAGGCTATAACAACTCAAAAATCAAGAAGAAGACACCTGGAGAGAGAAGTAGGGTATATATTAAGTTTAATGAGGTATAAATACCTAATTATTTTTTAATTATGCCTAAATATACCCCTATATATATTAAAACCATTTTAATCATTCAACCAATCACATAAACCTCCTAAAAACACCTTTTTTGACTGCCCCCTTGTATTTTCTCCACATTGAAGACATGTTCTCTCACATGGTACTTGATCATGCTTGGATATTGTGTTAAGCATGTAATATACTAAGAGGGGAGTGAATAATTATATTATATATATTTTACTTAATCTGATTTATTTTCTTTAACCACTCAATCATACATTCAAGATATGCAATAAAATTGAAATAATAATTTGCACCACACATGAGAGAGAGAGAGACCAAATTTTTACGTGGAAACCCAAAGTGGGAAAAACCATAAAGGACAATATCAAGTATATGAATGAACACCAACTCAAAATACAAATTTTTCAAGCACCAAATTATAGGTGCACCAACCCCTTTGTTGAGCACCAACACAACAACTATTTGTGAGCACCAACCCACAGGAGCACCAACCCCTCTTATGTATAAAAAACAACTATCTCTCAATGTTGCTTACTCAACAAATGATATAACTCTATAATATATCCTACTTTTCTCTCTTTGAAGACAAATACAAACCATGCACTCTCTTGTAGATTACAAATGGCTTCTCAAGCCTTTATTTATAGCTTTCCAAATTACCTTTGGCATTCACCATTTGTGACCCTTCAATCCTTATGGAAAATGACACCAAACTTGGATGAGCCTTCGTATCCTTTCATTTGAAAAGTCATATGGTGATCCTTCATAAGCAAAAGCATCATTTCCTCTTTTATCTTTATCTTGGTGACTTTTCATATTCCTCAAAGTGTCCTTTCATGGAAAAATGTGCCATACCTATTTTGTCTTCACATGGTGAATATTGGAATTCAACAAGGAGACTCTTCATGAGAAAATGCATCCCATCCCTCTTTTATCTTTTACCCCATGACTCTTTGACTTCTCCATGGGCCCTCTTTTGACTTATATGCAACCAAAAATATATTAATTAATATTAAATAAATATTAACACAAATTAGCCAAGAAATGAATATTAAAAACACCATTAAATGCAATGGGGCCTTTATTAGCAATAATGCTAGACCTTTGACATCAATGACAATATTTCCAACAATATCTCCCTTTGTCATTGATGGCAACCTCAAACTAAAACTACCACATCCTAAAACCTACACATACTATCATCTAAAAAATATATAGTAGCTCCGCCTTATTGTAGCAACCTGTATCTATTCCCTGTACATGTTTCTACACCTATACCTGTACCTATTATTCTCCCCCTTTGACATCAATGGCAAAGGGCTTGCCTAGAGCTAACACTTAGCTCCCCCTTAGCTAATGTTGAACCTCAATGGTAGGAAGTAAAATAAATTACTCCCAACTTCTCTTGCAGATACTTAAATGTGTCTTTTGGTAGTGCCTTTGTGAAAATATCTACAATCTATTATGTAGTATTGATATTATCCATCTTAACCTATTGATATGCAACCTGCTCTCTCAAGAAGTGATATATAATGGGAATATGTTTTATTCTTGAATGCATCACTAGATTCTTTGAAATATTTATAACACTTGTGTTATCACAAAAAAAAAGAAATAGGTTAATCATACTTTACCTTGATATCTTCCAGAGTTTGCTTCATCTAAAGTACTTGCGTACAACACAATACTACTACAATATATTCTGTTTCAGCTGTAGAAAGTGATACTAAATTCTAATTTTCGCTTAGCCATGATACTAAGATATCACCAAGGAAGAAAGTTCTTCCACTTGTACTCTTTCTGTCATCCAAGCACCCTACCCAATCTAAATTTGTATAAGCAACCAAAGTGAAATCTATACCTATGGGATACCATAATCCATAATCCAATGTCCCCTTGATATATCTGAATATTTTCTTCACCAATTAAACATGACTATCTTTTGGAGATGACTGATATCTTTCAACCATACCTACTGAATGCATGATTGCTAGCCTTGATGCTATAAAATATAAAAGACTACCAATCATATATCTATACAAAGATTGATTTATAATAGGTGAATCTTCATCCTTTCTCACCTTATTTCCTATACACATTGGTGTACCAACTAGTGCACAATCCTCAAAACCAAATTTCTTCAACATTTCCTTGGTATATTTACTTTGAGATATGAAAATTCCTTTATCTGACTAAAATATTTGCAATCCTAAGAAGAATGAGAATTCTCCAAGCATAAACATCTCAAATTCTTTTGTCATATTTTTAATATTTCCTCTAAAAATGATATCATCAACATATACCACAACAATCAATTGATGCTCACCTTCTATTTTGATGTAGATATTACTATCATCAAATCATCTCTTGAAACCTTAATCCTACAGGTACTTATCAAGTCTTGCATACCAAGCTTTGGGAGCTTGTTTCAATCTATACAATGATTTCTTCAATCTTCATACATAGATACTAATATTTGAGAGAATAAATACCTTAGGCTACTCAATGTAAACCTCTTCTTCTAGATTCCCATTTAAGAAGGTAGATTTGACATCCATCTGAAACACTTTGAAATTTTTAAACACTGCATATGCAAGAAACATTTTAATAGCCTCTAACCTTACCACTAGTGCAATTTTTTTTTTCAAAATATATTCCCTCAATCTGGGCATATCCTTTACATACTAATCTTGCTTTATTTATGGTCACTTCTCCACTTTCATTCAACTTATTTCTATAAACCCATTTTGTTCCTATCACATTGTGATCTTTTGGTCTAGGTACTAGTTCCCAAGTATCATTCTTTTCTATCTAATTTAATTCTTAATCCATAGCCTTAACCTAATGCTTATCATGTTTATCTTTTGAAAAAGTTCTAGGCTAAATTTTGGATTACAAAGAAAAATTAACTTGCTCATATTCACTTACCATCATTCTTCTAGTGTGAATTCTTTCATTTATGTCCCCAATGATGTCACTTTCATTATGATTTCTCTAAACATATTTGGATGGAGTTTTGGTTCCCTTTTTCTCCTTCTTCTCATCTTCATCTAATTCTTCAAAACATTACTCTTCAATGATTTAAGGAATGTTTATTGGATCACTGATTCTTTGTGTTCCATCTTCTTCTATCCTGACACTTGCACTTTCAACAATTTTCTTGTTTCTTTTGTTATAAAATTTATAAGCTTTAATTTTTCAAGAATAACCAAGAAATATATCTTAATTTTCTATAGATTCAAACTTACCTAGTTTTTCATATGTTCTCTTTGTGAGCACCTACTGCTGAAAACTTTGAAATAATCGATTGTTGCTAGTTTGTCTTTCCATAACTCATAAGGAGTCTTGTCACTATTAACTCTCAATAATTCTCTATTATGAATATGCATTAATATATAAAATGACTCTCTCCAACATTTATCTATTATCTTAGATTCATTTAGCATTGTCCTCACCATCTTTTGAACTATTCTATTCTTTCATTTAACTACTCCATTTTGCTATGGAGTTCTAGCTGTTGAATAATGTCTCTTTATTCCATGGTTTTCAAAAAAATAAATAAATTGATCTGACATGAATTTTCCTCCTCAATCTGATGTTAGACACTTAATCTTCAAACTAGTTTTATTCTCAACTAATGCTTTGAATGCTTTGAAATGTCTGAAAGCTTCTGATTTTTTCTTTAAAAACATTACCCAAGTCATACATGAAAAATCATCAATAAGTAACATGAAATACTTCTCATCTTGATTACTTTGAGTTCTCATAGGTCCAAACAAATAAGTGTGAACAAGCTCTAGCATTTGAGTAGTCGAGTGCTCTTTTGTTTTGAACCACCTTCTAGCCTACTTCGCATGCTGACAAGGTTCACAAAGCATGTCAGATGGCTTTGTAATATATGGAAGATTTATGACTGCTTGCTTCTTACTTATGTTGACAAGATTTTAAAAATTTATGTACCCCATTCTCCTATGCCATAGCCAACTTTAATCAATCTAACTCAAACAACATCTTTGACCTTTGATGTCTGATAACATATATAAATTGTTGCCTGTTCTTTGAGCATCTACAGCCAACATATCTAAATATTTTATTCTAATTTCACAAACTTATACATAAAACTTTAATGTGTACCCCTAATCACACATTTGACTTACGCTCAAAATATTATGCTTAAGACCTTCTACATACAAAACATTTTCAATTTTAATTCTACCATTATCCAAATTTAGTGTACCTTTTCTAGCAATTCTAGTATTAGTGTTATCTCTAAATTTCACTATGCCACCATTGATCTTCTTTAAGGTTATAAATTTACTCTTGTCTCCTATCATGTGCCTCAAACATCCACTATCAATGAACCATGGGTTTTCTTCATTTCTTGCATGCAAAGCAATCTACACCAACATAGATTTTTTAGGTTGTTTCTTTTTCCATGAACCTATCTGAACTTTCCTCTTGATGAATGGAGCCTTGAAACACTGGTCCTTCTTGACTGAATCAAACATGTTTATATAGTACCAAGCTATGTGTCCAAAGTTTTTTCATAATTAACATATTATGGCCTCTTCATTAAATCTTGATAGAGGAGCAAAAGAGTTATGGCTTCTGCTTGACTCTGCATGACTTTCCTTGTCCTTATTTATGAAACTGTTAGCTCTTTTTTGACATTCTAATTTATTATAACCATATCTATTACAATAAAAATAGTAACCATAAAAATAGGACATATTTGTGTATCTCTGACCTGATTGTATTTTGTATATATGCTCTTTCCAACCTTATTTTTTTTAGATTTCCTTTGTATTCTTAACTTCTTCCCTTTTTATTTCTTCTTTTGTAAGAGCTTCAGCATAGCTCTTTCCTTTTTCCTTTTTTATGAAATTAATGACCTCCTCTTTCTCTTTTTCAAATCTAATACCTATCTTATCTGACATTGATCTTTGATTTTTTAATATCTTATTCAACATTTTAATGCTATTCTCAAATTTTGAATCATTGACTGCTCTATCATTGATTGCTTTATTTGTTTTCTCAAGATCTACTTTTAAAGAAGCAATTTCAATAACATACCTTTCACATTATTTACTTACTATTTTCAACTGTGCCATTAGATATTCTTCATTCTTCTTGGCTTCTTCAAAGTGTGCTTGTAGATATTCAATTATTTCCTTTGATTCCTTTTCATTTTTCTCGATCTGGAGCTTTAATCTTCAATTCTTATTTTCAAGAGCTTTTTACTATTCTAAGGCACAAATGAGTTTTCCTTCCAAATTCACTAAAACTTCATCATATTATTCTATTTGATCATCTATAATTTTTCTTGCAGAGGCATATTCATGTTTGGCCATGAATATAATCTCTTCTTCTTTTGAGTCACTAATTCCACTATCTTCAGCTAAGCTAGGATCTTTAGAATATAAACTCTTCTTCTCAAATCCCTTCTTGAATTTTCCTTTGAAATTATTCTTGTATGTAAACTTTCCTTCTTCATTGTCATCATTACCCTTATTTGGGCATTTAGTTGTAAAATGTCCAATCTTTCGATAATTAAAACATTTAAAAGGTAATTTTCCTTGATATTTACTTGTGCCCTTTTTTGACTTGTGAATGAATAGATCTCCATTGTCATCTTCATCATCACTAGAATTATCACTTGATTCTTGAATTTTATCCTTCTCTTTATTTGATGTCTTGAAATTTGATTCTCTCTTTGAAGGTTTATCTTGTTTAGTCTACATCTCATATGTTATAATTATACCATGAACCTCATCCATCTTTAGCTTGGCTAAATTCTTCATCTCTTCAATTGTTGAAACTTTTGCATCATATCTCAATGGTAGAGATCCCAAAACCTTTTGAACCATAGTTGATTCTTCTAAATTTTCTCTAAGACCTTTAATCTGATTGACTATTTGATCAACCCACAAGAGATAACTTAGTATATTTTCTTCTTATTCCATCTTCAAAATCTCAAACTATCTTCTAAAAGTTTGAAGCTTAGCTTGTTGAACCTTTCCATCACCTTTTTAAATATTCTCAAGTTTTACCCAAGTTTCATGTGCAAATTGACATTGCATAACGTCAACAAATTTTGATTCACATAAACCACATAAAATAGCATTTAAAGCTTTAGCATTATTTTTACTTGCCTTCTTTTTTGCCAGAGTAGTTACAAGTGTCTGTAGCTCTTCATATTCCTCCACCACTACTTGCCATATGTCAAATCCAAGGGCCATCAAATAAGTCTTCATCCTTATGCTCTTAAAAACATTATTCATCCCATCAAACAAAGGTACCCTATTTATATAAAATCCTTCATGTGATCCAACCATTGCACTTTCCTGATCTTCCTTCAAACTGTAAAACTTTTTCAAAAGGAACCTACTCTGATACCAATTGTTGAGCATGAAATATACTGAGAGGTAGGGTGAATCAATATATTATATATCTTTTACACAATCTAATTTCTTTTCTTTAACCACTCAATCATACATTCAAGATATGCAATAAAATTGAAATAATAATTTGTACCACATAAGAGAGAAAGATAGAGAGACACCAAATTTTTACATGGAAACCCAAAGTGGGAAAAACCACGGAGAACAATCTCAAGTATATGAATGAGAACCAACTCAAAATACAAAGTTCACAAACACCAACTTGTAAGAGAACCAACCTCTTTTCTGAATACCAACACAATAACTACTTGTGAGAACCAATCCACAGGAGCACCAACCCCTTACAAAGATTTGTGAGTACCAACCCACAAGAGAACCAACCCCTCTTATGTATAAAACACAACTATCTCTCAATGTTGCTTACTCAACAAATGGTATAACTATATAATATCTCCTACTTTTCTCTCTTCAAAAACAAATATAAACTATGCACTCTCTTGAATATTACAAATGGATTCTTAAGCCTTTATTTATATCTTTATAAATAACCTTTGGCATTCACCCTTTGTGACCCTTCAATCCTTATGGAAAATGGTGCCAAACTTCCATGACCCTTCATATCCTTGCATTTGAAAAGTCATTTGGTGACCCTTCATAATCAAAAGCATATTTTCCTCTTTTGTCTTTATCTTGGTGACTTTTCATATTCCTCAAAGTGTTCCTTCATGGAAAATTTCACCATACCTCTTTTTTCTTCACATGGTGACTCTTGGAATTCCTCAAGGTGACTCTTCATGAGAAAATGCATTCCATTCCTCTTTCATATTTTACCATGACTTTTTAACTTTTCCATGGGCCCTCTTTTGACTTATATGTAACCAAAAATATATTAATTAATATTAAATAAATATTAACACACATTAGCCAAGAAATGAATATTAAAAACACCATTAAATGCAATGGGGCCTTTATCACTAATAATGCTAGACCTTTGACATCAATGACAATATTTCCAACATATTGATTGGATATGATGTGGTAGGTATTAATATACCCAAAACTATATTTTAAAAATTTTATTTTACAATAATTAGCTCAAAAAAATGTTGTCAAGAGGAGAAAACCAAAGTCTTGGGGTTTACTAGGGTTTTAGGATCATCATACTTCTTAGTGATTGTTCATAAAGGATAGGTCCTCTTGATTATAAATATATCAACAATTTTTAAGTAATATGGGTATAATATAACCCTTAATATAACTAGTCATCAAAATTATTCACATACATGAACCATATTCATCATATTGACCTTTCTTCTCTTATGAGTGACCCTATGGAGTTCTTGAATCATTTTTTCCCTGTTTTAGACTTGTAGCTTATTTTTGACATGGTTTTGTGTCTAAAATGATTAGATAAGGTTGCGTTAGTATATTAAAATCTGATACCATGATCCACTTGGTTGAATATACCTGATCCAATGTTGAAACTTTCAAAATCTCATCTAAACAATGTCCTTTTGCTATGAAATCTATTCATTTAGAATAATAACCTATTATAGCTATGTGAAAGTTATCAAATGGAGTCTTTATGATCTTCAAAAAATATTTTATAACATACAATAACCTTCATTACCATCATTTTTTTCCATTCATCATGTTATGCCATTTTTTGGAATTAAAGTAATAAACCAAGAAGCTTCAAATGTGAATATATGTTGAAAAAGAGGATTTGACATTTTGATTGAGTGTATGGGCATAATAAAGTAGAATATCACCTTTATAAAATGCAAAAAAAAAAAAAAAACTATTTTTACCCCTATACATGGTGTTGACCCTTCACACTTGATATCTCTCAAGGGAGTCACCTTGCAACATTGCAACAAGTAATAGGAAAAAAACAAAGTGAAACCTTAATCTCTAAAAAAATACCTTAAATTTTGATTTAAAAAGCCTTATAGATGACCATTTTTAAAGTTGTATAACTCAAAACACTTTTTAAACATACCATGATCAAGGGTGGCTAAACTAGAAAATATTCTTGGTAACCATTAGGGATTAATTGCCTAGTAAACATCTATACTAGTAGTCTTATCAATCCATTGGGATATGGATTAATTCATTACTTAGAAAGAAACATGACTTAGACCTTGAAATTGATTTCAAGTCTCTAAAAAAATTTGAAACAACTAAATTTACCTTCCTAAACATAAAACACATAAGAAACAAGCACACCAACAAGACAAACGTGTGCTAGAAGCACTTATTAGAAGAAAAACTAATCTATTATGTACAATATGGGAATACCTCCAATCCACCTAGATCAAAACAAAATCCTCTTAGATATTCTCCATATGGTTGACAAAGATGAGTAAAAAGTTGTTGTTTGAGTGTCCTTTTAATTGGATTAGCTTATTTACTACTTGTCAACCTCCTTGGATTGTCTCCAAGTGAATCAACTAAAGCAAACATGTCTCCAATAAAAATATATTCTTCTTGATGTCCAATGTTTTGATTCATATGAACAAATACAACTTGACCTCAAGTGTCTCACTATAATAATTTTCTTGGCTTTTTAAGAAACCTTGAGATATGTCAATTATATTTTCAACTACTACAAGTTGTTCAAGATCTTCAAGGAGTTCCAAAAACTAATCTCTAGACTTATCAAGATTTTCTTGAAATATGTCTTGATTAGCATCTTCTTGGGCATGCTTTCCAATCTTGGAAACCACCTCATCAAAGTCTTTACTATGAGTTTTAGGTCCAAAAAGAGTATCAATATTTTGATTGAGCTTAAGGAATTATTGACACATGTCATCAACACCTTCTTGATCTTATTTTGTAGACTATCGTACTCTACTAGAAGTCACTACATCTTATTTTTGAGTTTTTACTTACCTCATATTATATTGCAATGTCCTCTTAGACATCTTTAAGATTACCTTCATGAATTTTTGGCTTGCTAAGAGTCTCATAATCCTTAATGAAACATTCATTCTACCATTTAATAACCTCATATCTACTAAACATTTGAAGTTATTCCATGAAATCATGGTAAAACTGCTTCCATGAATCATCAAATTTCCCTTGAATATCAAGATTTTGATACAACTCCTTTCAATATTTTTTTTTTCATTTTGAGGAAGTAAATATTATTTCTATCTCACCTATATTTTATTCATCATGACCATCATTTTGAATAAAACAAAGGACTTCACTTAGGATGCTTACCTTCTCTTGGTCATTATGAACATATTCATGATAGACCTCTTGAGGTGCACTTATTTTTGAAATATGATTTTGATCATTAAGGACTACAACATGAT